>OZ020257.1:11081966-11129948 GCA_963971285.1 Astropecten irregularis
AAAGGAGACAGAACAGCACTCACACTTTGTCTAATCCACCATGTACATGAATTTTTAAGCCTGTACAATTTTGAGCTCAAAACCCGACTCAATTGTTCTTATAAAGCATGTACAAGGATTTTTTATCTTGCGAAAATCAAAAATGTTTTCGGAGTTTGGTTTAACTCTTTCTGGATAAATAGGCTACATCATTTCAGGCGAAAATTTGTAACGGTGTTTTTACCAACACCATCTTTGTACCCTGGAAGTTATACGTACATCTGTGAACATTAATGTTTTGGTTTGTTACCATGGTGTTGTACATGGCCTTTAACTGGACAGGGGCGGATCTAGCAAAACAAGGAAACAAGTAATATTGACTGTCTTTCATTTTGTCTTTCAAACAGGAGTCGGGAACAAGTTCGGCTATACCACCCCCCCCCCCCCCACCCACATCTGCCATAATATCCTTATTCATAAAATCAGGCAAATGCGCATATATAAAAGAAAGGGATAGTCCGGCCACAAATCGACCGACTTCTCCAAAATGTAGTCAGTGACAACGTTGCTAACGTTGACCATGGGCGCAGCCATTTTGGAAATCACATGGCACAGAGCGTCCGCTTTCATTGGTCAGTTGCCCTTTTTTTGCTCAGCACGTAGCTCAAGTCACCGCACACGGTGAGTTTTTATCCACGCGAGGCAAAACATATCAAACATGTTAGATTTTGGTCTCACGGCCTCGAGAGGCAGAAATCTCACCAAAAATCGACCGCACACGTGAGGTAAGTGCTGAGCTAACGGCCTCGAGAGATTTTTTGCTCAGCAGATAGCTCTCGTGTGCGGCGGCCTTTAGTAATGGTAGCAACGTGGACTTTTCAAGACAATCAGTAATTGCTCGGTGATGCATGAATGGATTGCATTGAAATTTTGTCAGAATTTACCCAGTGAGATTGTTAATGCAATAAAAAAAATCAAATAGCTGAAAAAATACAATTTCTTTTAATATTTTTTTTTGGAAAATGGGTATCGTTTTTTGGGGGGACACACTGTATAATAGCTTATGAACCAAAGGGTTGTAATTAAGTGTGTTTTTTTCTTTGATATCCTCCAGGGGTGTTGCCACTTTGTCTGGCTGAGTCCGATTTCACAAAACCTTTTATTGATCTCAAGTGTGAGTTAACCCTAATAAAGCAAAGTGTGATGTGACAATTCCAATTATAAAAACTAAAACTCAAATTAAGATTATTCTTAGTGTTAGATGAATTCTAGCCATGGTGTATTGTTCTTATAATTTAGTGTTGTTCTGTGTATGTTGTTCTGAGGAATGACAAATGTTATAAAATGAAACCTCCAAATAATTATGTGCACCAAAAAGTCAAATCTTACCTAGGAATACTGGGCCTCATGTGAAAGTAGTGTGGCCACAGACGAACTCTGGGTTGTAAGAATGAAAATAGTATGATAACGAAAATCTGCAGATTGTAAAAAAATATATATGCGGAATAAGTAGTATTATTTTTGCTCATTAACACATTTAACACATAGGGAAACCAGTTTTCGTAGGTCAGCGAAGATGATGGTGACCATGGTAATTAGGGTTACATTTGGAGATCGCCGTAACGTCCTAGCTACCTTTTAAAGACATATTTTTACTGTCCAAATTTCTATAGCAGACAGAGAATGCTCTCAATACGAATATTATTTCAAGTTCATTGGTTTAGAGGATGTTTAGAAATAGGTAAATTCAAGTTTTGTGCACAACCCTATGGACAAATCACCCTATTGCGGATCATGTTGTTTGTGGTGCATGCATAATGTATATAAAAAAAGGCGTTTATGTTGAGAGTGATTCAAAAACTGCGCGTATTGCAGACTACATGGTATCGGCACCAGACAAAAGTCTGTAGAAGAAAGATTCAATGCACACAGACAGAATGCAAGGCATCCCCATGATAAAAAAAGGAAAGGCTGGTCATGAATGTAAAAGGTAGTATCATACTTTGGTTTTTGTCAAAGAAATACATGCAGATTCATGGGCTAAAATATCAAGGAAGATACAGTAACAGTCATCTGTGAAAATTTCCCATACGGTGCCCACTTTTGAGAAAATCGTGAAAAACGGCCACACTATTTCGGTCGTTGTTTTACTAATTTCTGGATAAATACACCATTTTAGGTGGAAACATTTTAATGATAGGTTTCTACCAGCATCATCTTCATTCCTTGAAAGTTATACGTAAATCTGTGAACATTTCTGTTTTGATCTCTTACCAAAGTATGATACTACCTTTAATACTCAATGTGCAGGTATTACGACGGTGGCCCCTCAGCACCAACCGCATGCCTCCCCTCACTACATATGAGAAACCTAGCTATGGCCTAAGCCAAAGTGGGCCATCCCATTCGAAGATCCGGCCCAACCCCTACTCCACATTCCCAATCAGCTTGGCTCATTATAACTTTTAAGAGGAACTCCATAGTTATACTCACGGCTGGGATGAGACCGTATTCCACCCAGTATTTCAGTTGGTTAGCTGAGTCTAAACAGGCCGTCACGTTGCTGCAGTTGGGATATAGCAAAAGGATTTATGATTGTTTTTTATCAGCATTGCTGATGAACATTTCTCAGAGTCCCGTCACCTCATCACTTTATCCCGACTGACTGGCAAATGGCGTAGCCTCTTGCTCTTGAGACGGGAAAATCTCATCTACCTACATGCAGCATCACAGTATTTGTGGCAGATCGCAAGATGCCTTTTCCTATTTATAAACGCATTATTTTGATATTTCGTTTCCTTGTCTCTTTGAAAGCACTCTGAATCATATCATTTGATGTCATGGTAAGGAAACAGCGTCAAAATGTCAGGTTATGTCTCACCAATCTGGCATTAATTACATGTAATCGTTTTTTCAAGTGGTATATAGGCTTATTTCAATTCGTGCACATTCATATAAAGTGCCGTCTGGCATTTACGGTTTATTGTTGAAATCTTGTTGTTGTTTTTCCAATTCATCCAGAGCCATTGTCACATTGCCCTGGCGAGGTACTACCATACTTTGGTAGTATACCAAAACAGAAATATTCACAGATTTACATTTAACTTATGAGGTATAAAGATGGCGATAACTTGAACAACGATGTACTTGAATAACGATGTACTGAACATAGCTACCACCTTAAACAGCAAAATAGGTTATTAATGACAATTGGCTATTTAACATATTATATAACCAGTTTTCATATAGTCAGCGGAGGTGTGGCGACCATGGTACTTAGGGCGACATTTGGAGGTCACCTTAACGTCCTATCTACCTTTTAAAGGCATATTTCTACCGTTCAAATGTTGATACTAGACAGAGAATGCTTGCAATATGAACATAATTATATCACTTTCAAGTTCAGCGGTTTGGAGTAGATTTAGAAATAGTTAAGTAAAGTTTGTGCACAACCCAATGGAAATGTCGCCCTGTTACGGACAAAGTAGTGTTATCATTACATTTTTTGGCTCACCACCGTGCACTAATTAATGAAAATCACTTAAACCATGTCGTCATCCACTTATTATCTTGTGCATGTGTATCATTCCATACTGGTGTAACATGCCAACCCATCTACTTACAACGCTTCCTCGTCCATGTTGAATGAGTACAGCAGGGAAAATGGAGCGGTATAGATGTACGTGTGTACAGAACAAACAAGAACGACGGTTAGAGTTAATGTTCACGTATGTACCATGGAGGTAGAAATACTACCTCCATGTACATGTATGTACCAGCAATGATGCATGACTGACTTGTTATTATCAAAGCAAAACCTTCGTGACGCAGAAGTTTAATGGCATGCACACAGTAATCATAACCAATATGCAAATAATGCGAATTTACGAAAGGCATTCAGATCATAACAAAGAAACAGCGACTTGAACTTCAACCTGAATTCAAGGGGTTTTCATTGTCGGAATCCATATGGAAAGTGTTTTCACCTTGGTGGTTGAAGTTGATGGACCCACGGATGGCTCTGCTTCCGTCTAGAGCAGTTTCACGCTAAATTGTTTTGTTGTAAATAATTTGTTGATTTTTGTTGCTGTTGCTGCCGTTGTTGTTGTTGTTGTTGATGATGCTGTTGTAGTTGTAGTTGTAGTTGTTGTTGTTGTTGTTGTTGTTGTTGTTGTTGTTGTTGATGATGCTGTTGTTGTTGCTGTTGCTGTTTCTGTTACTGTAATTGTTATTGTTATGGTGTTGTTATTGCTGCTGTTGCTGTTGTTGTTGTTGTTGATGATGATGATGCTGCTGATGTTGTTGTTGTTGATGATGATGCTGCTGCTGCTGCTGTTGTTGTTGTTGTTGTTGTTGTTGTTGTTGTTGTTGTTGTTGTTGTTGTTGTTGTTGCTGTTGATGATGCTGTTGTTGTTGCTGTTGCTCCTGTTGCTGTTCTTGTTGTTACTGTTGTTGATGTTGCTGCTTAGCTTCTATGTTGTTATTGTTGCATCAGCAGCTACAGAACCTTCTGCCAACAATGTACATTTCTCTGGCAGGGTGATGCCAATTGCATTATGACGAAGCTTGAATTATACACACAACCATGACCGCCCAGCGTGTACATTAGACTTGATCTTGATTCAAACTAAAACCAAAGGCACGAGGAAAGGCTACTAAAAAATAAAAGAAAGTGTGAACAGTGCGTTGGTCTTTTCGACGAAGAAGGTATCAAGGAGAGTATTATTAGGAATGTTGAAGACTTATACAGGGCAGGTGGAGTATATATGGATTGTCTAGGGGCGGAAAGTGGTTGGCTTGGAAATTAAATGCGCCAATGGGAGACTTTTGTGAGCACGCAATTGTGAGCATGCGCGCGTTGTTTTGCGCCTGCGCTGTTGTGCGTGCGCGTGCGCTGTTGACTTGAAGACCGGTTCTCCAAAGTCTCCCATTGAATAGCGACAGATGCATTTCGGGGCGATCAAAGCTAGCTAATTTTGTCTCTACCCCCTCTATTTCTTCTGTTTTTGAGTCTTTCTCCCTCCCTATATATTGCTTTGGCCTCTTTCTCTCCTTTGAGCTGTTTCGCATGCAGCGGAACAGCTTTTGATTCACTCTTCTTCTTCTTCTCCTTAAATCCCATGAAATTTGCACACAAATTATTCTACACGCCACTTTGGTCACTTTTAAACAACCGATTTTAACCAAACTTGGTCTGAAGGAAGTCCATATGGGGTAGTTTACGTTATCATGACCTCATCAGGTGTCAAAGGGGGTGCATTCGCAAGGTGCTGACCGTATCAGGGTTAGTTGGTTTTGATATTTGAAGATTGCAGCACACAACATGGTGGTCAGTAAAAGAGTTCTCCTCAACTCTGCAGGACTGAACAAAGTCGTCATCCTGGCGGCTGAAGACCAAGTCCAGAATGTGGCCACTCCTGTGTGTTGGACTTTCCACGTATTGTTTGAAGCCAAGCGCTGACATGGACGACATAAATTGACTGACTTCAGAACGCAAAGGGGTATCAATGTGTGGGTTGAAATCACCAACGATTAGGAGTTTATGTGAGTTCAGGGCTAGAGTGCTGGTAAAACCGTCAAATTCTGTAAGAAACTGGCCATATGTTGTGAACCTGTTTGTTGGTGAGGGGGGTGGTCTGTAAATGACTACAATGTTAATATCCCTCCTAACATTTGTGAAATACGCATGTTCAAACGTTGTAGTGGCGTGACCAGAGTGGTGAAGGAACATTCCAAGTGGTTGTTTGTATAGTAAGCCGATCCCACCATAGTTCAGGATTTGATTGGGTTTGGCTGGTCAAGGCACACTCAAGAATGAATAACTTGGAGGAGTGAGCTCACCAATGATGACTGAACTCTCATTAGTGAGAAAAGTTTCAGTAACTGCCACTATATCAATGTCGTGTTCTTGAACGTACTCAGAGAGAGAGATAGTTTTGTTGCGTATAGATCGCACATTCCAAATGCGAAGATTAAGCAAATCATTTTCACATGACGAAAGGGTATTGCTTTTGCAGGCTGTCCGATGTTTTGTCTTCCGAGATCCAGCCCGGATCCCTCTATGTGTAGGTCTTTTTGAGTTTATCCCAAGGTGTCGTATGACAGACCAAGTTCGTTGATCAAGGGGTAGTCTAGACCGAGTCTTTCCGATGGCAAGTAGTTGAGTTTTATTATATGAACATGCATACAGTTTGATTGCCGAAAGTGATCATCATTATTGGTCAAATAGTTGATTTTTCTGGGCCTGGGTTAAGCTCTACATCACCACAAGACAACAACGCCACATTAAAGGTTGCCATAGAGTTACTACAGTAAGGAATACAGGTCTTGCAGAATCCATTAGGCCTGCAGTAACATTTCATAGCAACTCGTTCTCCTTTGCCGGCGTGGTTGCTATCAACAACCTCCAATTGTTGTAGGATTCCCAGGTACAATACACACAATAGCATCCCCTGGAGAAGGGTCTTTGATATGACTCCATTGTCCTGGTTGATAATGCCTCAAATTCACAATGGGAATGGGTAGAAAATGCCTGTCATCGGCTGTGACTTCCCGATACATTAAGTCAAATTCGAATAGCAGATCGTCTAGAAAGTCGTTGAAACAGATCCAGAGATGCTGGTATATTCTACAATAGTTACACTATCATTAGTCGGCAACCAGGGTTGTAAGTTGGCTGCAATCTCGGTAAAAAGGGTGGTATATGCGAAAGGTGTTGCTCGACGTGGCAGCCTGTTAGGCGCACAGAACACGGGTCACTTCTACCCTTATGCTAATTCCGATCAACTTCGTACTTGGCACATAGTTAGATCACCACCCCGAATACCGTGCAGAACAATTTCGTTATCACGACGTCATCCAAATTTCAGGGCTCTTTATCTCTGGAACTGCAAGTCCGATATGCAACTCAAACTTGCCCCCCCCCCTTCCTCCTCGATCCGCCCCTGTTGTCTTTCGCTACTAGTGTAGGCGTACGTGGTGCAATATTATCCATGTATAGACCCTTTATTCCCGAGACACCATACTCAAAAGCAAAGATTAAGATGGAGAACTGACCATAGGGCGCGTGTTAATTTGTTTCGGGGTGCACCCAAGTAAATAATTATGCCAAAATCCGTCCGCCGAGCTCACGAATAAAAGTTAAGCACTCAATATATTTTAAATAAGAGAGTTGTGAGAGCTATGAAAATGAAGGATTGAAGAAATGGCATTGGACCTCCTGCCTGGACTCTGTTGGGCTTCCATTTGTGGCCATTTTTGATGCAATTGGGTGAGAAAGTGGGTCTATTTTAGCCGCTTTGCAGAGGGATGTTTTTTTGAAAATGGCTTCTTTGACTGGAGTGATCCACCTTGTTTTAGGGGTGGTCAGCTGAGAATGAGTATATCTCAAAAATTCAATGGTCACCCTACCATAAAATGAAAAGAAATTGAAAGGTGACATGTTCTTCATCATTTTTCTGTGCAACTTGAACAGCTGTGAGAGTTCTGTCTATTTTTAAATGATTTTTGAAGTTGGAGGATTTACCACTGTTCTCTATGGGAGTTTATTTACTTGGGTGCAACCTTTGTGAAGAATGCTGAATGAAATAATATTATTGAAAAGTGAACAAAGAAAAATTGACTGGAGCGGGATTCGAACCGGCGACCTCCTGAATACCGTACAGGCGCTCTACCAACTGAGCCACCCAGCCCTACGTTGCTGGTGAACCCAATTGTCAACTATCTTTGTTCGTTTGGCAGTCAGAAGCCATGAAACCACGCACAATTACTTAACTCAGTCAGTTTCCCTTGTGGTTATTTCACGAATAATATGAAATAATATTAATTATAAAGGACTCTTGGTGGCGCTGTTCACACGTTGCCAATGCGACTGGAAGCAAGTGAAAATCTAAAGAAGATTGTGTTATTTCTATAAATTTTAGCACGATAGTTGCGGTAAGCGGCGGTGTTATGGCTGCTAAGCGAATAACCCAGGAAACCTTCGATGAGGCTGTGAAGGAAAATATCGAAGAATTTGAGATGCCACCGGAGGAAGCGCTTAATGACGCCATTCAGCAGTTCGAATCGCAAGGTACGTATGGCCCAGAAATCGGACAAATTCACGCGTGAAATCAATGGCAGAGTTCACCAGTTCACTCATGACGCAAATTTTGGAAAGGATTTCACTGAAGGACAAAGCGTTAGATCCTCTGGGGTTAGTGTGCTTTAGTCCACAAGGATTATTTTTAGACATGGCTTCAATCTAAGTTCTATTCTACAGTAGGGCCTAAACAAACTCACCTAACGTAACTAGCATGCCTAGGCTAGGTAATGGTTAATACAATTACAAGCAGGTCCGATAGGGAATAAAAACAACTTGGGGATTGTAGCTTTACGGGTCCTAAAACTATAAAGGAAAGGAAACTTCTTTTTGAAAAGTAACTTACCTACATATACTTTGTTGGTCTTCTCCTCTATATTACCAAGGTTAATTTTTTGGAAAGAGGGCAGGGCTTTGATTTTTGAGGGAAATTATGGGGTAAAAACGGTAACCAAGATTGTAACATTTCACTGCCGCATGGACGGCCGCACACGAGAATAGTCTGGTTTCCACTCTGACATTTTGAGGACTCTTGATATGTTGGGTCTGGGCACTAGACTAACCAGACCAGACAAAATGGCCTCACGCGTTCAGACGGCCTGTTTTAAAGTTTACAAGAAGCGCGTAAGAAAATTGAATTTTAACCCTGAAATGTTTAACAAATTTCTTCAATCTAGGCTTTTAAGGAACCAGGAACATTTGCTGGAAGTCAAAAGTATCATTTTTGAGGAGTAGAAGTTAGTTCAGAGCCAAAAAAATCAATGTGTTTTGGGATCCCGTAAACCCACAATCGCCAACAACTTAATACTAATAGTTTCTACTGTTCCAAAGTGATACTTTTTACTTTCAGCAAATGTTTTTGACGTCCTTATACTAGTTATAAATCCCCAGATAGAAGAATTTTGTGCAACGTTTCAGAGTAAAAATACTAGTTGCAATCTACAAAACAGCCTGTCGGCCATTTTGTCTGGTCTGGCTAGTCAAGTTTAGTCTGGTACCTACATGTACAACCAACGTATTGAAAGTCCACACAATGAGAGCAGACACTAGACCATGTTTTCGTCTGCGCGTCTGCGGCCGTTACGTGCATTCATTACTGTTCTTACCCCATAATTTCCCTCAAAAATTAAAGCCCTGCCCTCTTTCCACAAATTTAACCTTGTTAATAATATTAAAGAGGACACCACGAACGTATATTTAGGTAAGTTTCTTTATAAAAAGTTGTTTTATTCCCTTTATAGGTATCGGACCTGCTTGTAAACCGTTACCTTCACCTAAATATGTTGACCAGTTGGGCATGTGCATGATGTCCTCTTGAATATTGTTAATGTTTAGTGTTACTATTTTTAGCAAGGTTAAATTTGTGGAAAGAGGGCAGGACTTTGCTTTTTGAGGGAAATTATAGGGGTCCTAAAATTATCCTTGTGGACTAAAGCACACTAACCCCTGGTGTCCTCTAGGAAGGTTAATAAATTTGTGGAAAGAGGGCAGGGCTTTGAATTATTTTGATGGAAATTATCGGGGTCTGAAAATAATCCTTGTGCAAGTTGTGGACAAAAGCACACTCTTACCCCATTCACTTACACTGTACAGGGTGCAAATTAATTGAAATTATACTGAACTTCAATTTCAGCTTTGTCATGTGTCTGTAGTATAGTAGTAGGCCTCTAGAGGCTCAGAGGGTTCTGGTCTGACTTCTGGAATTTTTTTGTGGAAAGAGAGTTTAAAGGTATGATTGGTAAAGGTCACAGAACAGCACTCACTAGTCATTACTCTTCAAATTCATTTTTGTTTGCATCTCAAAACGCCCTCGGTCGTGGGCACCAGTTCAGTCCCTTAGGGTTTGTGCACCTGTAAGGTGTCAAACTTCAAAGTGATGTCCGTCAGTAGAACTCTTTCCAGGTGACAGGTAGGCATCTCACTTTCATCAAACCTCCATAGTAGCGGGAGTTGGGTGACTACATGCTAGCCCCATACTAGCTAGGGCCAGTCTACTCCGTTACACTAGACTCTGTATCCTTGGCCCTACTCACGTCCATTGGAAGGCATTGAAAAACTGGGGGCACATAAACGCTTCTTATGAACCCCATATCTCTCAAGAAATTAACTCACACAAGAAAATCATAAATCCACAAATTTGGCGCATCTGCAGCCCTTCGTTTTTGAGAAATGTTTGACTCTTTTTCCTGCGGCATTAGTTACTGCAGCGATGCACAACTCTGAGCATTGAAGTCCACGCACAAGCGCACTGCGTTGTTAATCTGGCAGCTGTTTGCGGATTACAGAAAGGTTAACCCTCGCCCGACTGCGTTCAGTTTGGTGGTGCGATACCTGATGCACTGTAATCTGTAAACAGCATCTAGTACTTGTAGCACCTTTGCAGTCATGTGCATAGGAATGACAGCAACTAGGATGCATTCTATTTAGATTGTCAATTGATGCTTATAACATAGCCTATAATTCGTTGCAGGTGTTAATCTGATTAACATAATCAAGAAAGTACCTGCTTTTGATGGTGAAAATGGTGCCCTCATCAAACATCCCGTCCTTGAAGCGTTGGACCTGCTCAACAAAGTTTTGCAAGGGGAAATCCCAGGGCAGGAAACTGTCAAGGCTTATTTCACGAAATTCTCAGATGAGTGCGCTCTTGATATCTCTCACCGCATCGCTGCCGGCAGTAACAATGCCTACCCAACGCTGAAATTTCTGGTTCAGAAGTACCGTCAAGATAAGGAGATGTTGGTTGCAGCATTAGACAGCATGGCGGCACTGCTGAATGGACAGCCGGACTTGGTCGATGCGGATGGAGTCCAGATGCTTTGTGACTGTCTCCAAGAGAACCTCCACGCTGATATGGTGGCGGTCTCATGCATGACAACTATGCGCTTGGCGTGCACCATGCACGAGATGAACCGGAGGGCCTTCGTCAAGGCACAGCTCATTCCGCTTCTGTTGCAGGCCATTCAAGAAAACAACCAGTCTGCTGTTGTCATCAGAGCGGCGTGTGGGGCCTTGAGAGTGTTGACAGTTGACGATGATGTCAGAGTTCCTTTTGGCAAAGCTCATGATCATGCTAAGATGATAGTGGAGGCTGGAGCTCTAAAGGTTGTAATTGACACGCTAAGAGGTACAATAGACACTTTGTCAAATTCAAATTGACTTTGTGATTATGCTTTTTAAATGACAGTGATCCATGATACAGATGCTAGTCTTGGTTCACGGCTTTATGTATTACCGGAACGTACATGTACAAACCGATTCCCCTCATCACTGACCCACATGCACGTACATGTGCATGTACGTAAAGACCTCTCTTTAATAATGTATTGGGAATCCTGTAAAGGCTGTGAGTTGTGAGCGCAACTCGTTATAACATGTATAATGTAGCGCGCTATATCGTCTCCATGACACACTGTTAAATGATTAGGCCTACCTGCACTGGCCTGCATGCACAGACATGTGTATGTTTATAATTGGCTGTGCCTGACTTCAAAAGTAATGCATGCACAGTGTGTTTTCCCCGTTTTCGGGAGGAGATTTCACAGGATTCCCAAGATGTGTTAGTGACAGTTCTGTGCTTACAAGTTTGTTTAATGCGGATCACCTTGTACATGTACATGTATGCCGGTCAGTGCGGTTCGAGTATTCACACCAATAACGTCATGAACCAAGGCTATAAAGATGCACAAAAGGGTGCCCAGTTCTCAAGAAGTTTTATTCATAATTGCTGCCCATTTAACATGTTTTAATCAACTTCTCACCCAGTCCATGCAGATGATTCTTCGGTTGCTGGTGATCTGTGTCTGACTCTCAGCCGGCTCGCTGTACGCAATGAATTCTGTCAAGAGGTCGTTGACCTTGGCGGCTTGAAGCTTGTGCTGCAGGTACTGGACGCAAATGTCAACAACCAGGTACGATAAATTAACTGCCTCAAGCCAGGCTCTGCATTTGTATTTGTGAAAAATTAGGATGGCCTGGTTTTTCTGTTAGATGATTGTGATTAAGTCATATACCCTTATAAGTCATATGCCTGAGTCATATACTATGTATACAGATATTTGAATGTTTAACTTGCTATAATTCTCTTTGTTACTGTTTAGACTATCGTGAAACAGGTTCTGTCCATGCTGAAGGTGATCGCAGGTAATGATCAGGTCAAAGTGGCTATCGTTAGTGCAGGAGGTCCCGGTGTGATAGTGACGGCAGTCAGTCAACACATCAAACAACCTGGGGTATTTATATTCTGCCTTTTTCCCACCATAACGGTTATGGTTTTATCTGCATAAAATACTAAGGATTAGCCTTGACTAAGGCTGTGAAGCTTTTTCCGAGTGAGCTAGAGGAGTCTTAGCCCTCGTCGCACACATACATGTAACTTGTACAGTGTATGGTGCTGACAGTCGATGAGAAATCAGCCTTGACCAGTTGATGCAAGCGCAATATGGTAATTATACATGCTATGCTAAACAGTCTACTCTGATTGGATAACGGCTATCAAGAAAATTTAAAGAAACAAATAAGGAAAGAGTGTCGGTTGCATCAAGGCTGTGTTTCTGCCTGAATTGGGGAGTGTTACTTTATGCATGGGTGTGTGTGCATTACATATTGTGTATGCTGCATTTATGGTATTACACACAATCGCCACAACTGGGACGTGTGCAGCTGGCTGGCACGGTATGTAAAGGGAGGCCAGTGTGTGTGGCGGGTGCCCCGTACTGATTGCTCGCGGGTAACAGCTTCACAGATTTGGTCAAGGCTAACCAATGCTATCTGATATTGAGAGACGAAAGAGACTGAGATAATTTGCTTTTTTTGACAGCAAAACGAAAATGTAACTTGGAAAGGAAATCAGAACTTTGGACATACAAAATTTGTTGGTCGTATGCGTTGACTATAAAGAGGTAGCTTTTTTATATAGAGAAAAAACATTTTTAGGAGCTTTAAATTGGTTGACAGTTTTATACGAGGTGGCCTACAGTTCTTTATCCAAATCTTGCTTTCATTGCAGAACTGTACATGTATGTCCTAGACACTCTGGTTATCATTGTGTGTTTTTGCTTCATGTTTCAGGTATGTGAGGCAGGTTTTGCTGCTATTGCTGCCATCACCCTGAGGAATCCCAGTCACTGTAAGGTAGTCATGGAAGCTGGTGCAGCTCCAGTCATTATACAGGCTATGCAGGTACACCCAAAAGAGCCAGCTTTGCAGGTGAGTCTATAAGTTGACCCAATGGAGGTTCCAGACAGATGTGAGAAATGGATTGTCTTTATTAACCCTAGGACTCGCCCGGAAGGGCGTCCGCATGACATGTGGTTGCGTCAGATGAATCATTATTTTGCTGGGATGGGGATGGGTCGCGTGGCTCACTTGGGGATATTAACCCTAACCCTATTCACCCACCACACAAGACAGCTGCTTACCACATATTACCACAGTCTCCACAGGGGGACTGGATCATAAGCCATGCATTACCACACAAACAACACAGGTGGGGTATTGTGGTATTCAGTATATCACACTTAACACAGGAAATACCATGTGTGGTAAACTGGTATGCAGGAGGGTTATGGTTAATAAGGGTTGAAAGACATTTTACCCTCTCTAGATGTACCCCTTGTGTCAACATCTTGTTTTAACTGATTGGGGTATTTTAAACAGAACCGTAAGAGAGTTATTCTATGTCAAATCAACCGAATTTCTGAAAAGTTCCCAGATGACCCTCTCAGATTTACTTGACTCTTTGTTAAAATGTTCCACTAAGGCCAAAATGAACACAAACAAAATATTAGCTTCATATTGATTCCGAGATACAGCCATTTCAAATTTACTAAAAAAAAACAACCTTTATTCAGCTCCGCCCAACCCCTCCTCCGGCCAAGTTGCATTTTCAACTTTGAGAGCCTATAACTTGATAACGGTTTGACCTGCTGTCCTGTATGTGTCTTAAACAATTCTAATTGTCTCACATTTTTTGCAAAGATTCCCATAATTAAACATTGTAAGTTGTAACTTGTTTTGCTTGGAGTAAGGAGGGCCTGGTGCGTTTTGATCCTAGCAGGATCTTTATCAAAGGCTAAATGACAAGAGGACAAGAACATGCAATTAAAAATACACATACTGTATATGGATGAGAGGATCAGGACAAAAGGGGTTGTGGACTGGAAGTTTAGAGAGAGTGGGATTGGCAAGTGTGGTCAGAGATCCTGCTAGGATCGGAACGCATCTTCCCTACTATTACTCCAAGCTTTTTATAATTTTCAGGTCATTAATTTGGCTGATGAGCAATTTGCAGCAGTTTATTACCTGTAACTTTTTCTATTTGGTCTGTATTGTAGAAACAAGCCTGCATGGCATTACGCAACCTGGTGGCACGATCTCGTGAATACTGCTCCACCATCCTGGCCTTAGGAGCCGAGCCGCTGATTCAGAGGGCCCGAGTCAGCTGCGAGGACGAAGCAAAGGCTGCTCTGCGTGACCTGGGATGCGAGGTGGAGCTCAGGGAACTCTGGAAGGGAGAGAAAAATCCCATCATAAAGAGATGAGGGGAAATAAACCGATCAACAAGTTTGAACGATTCACGTATGTGCTGATATCTCGCTGTTGCTGTTATTCAATATTCATTTATGCGAACAGAAGACTTTGATGTAATGGAAGGCCAACATTTTATTTTAGGTCAACGTTCACTCTGATTTGTCAGTAAAAGTATTTGTGATGTCTTGTGTTCCTGACAAACCTATCCAAATGGTTTGTTATGTGTTACTCGGTTGAGCTGTAATTGTACTGTACTGAAACTACAGAGGCTTGCTTGTGCTATTCACACAATGTTGTATCATGGAGCTAGGAAGAGGATCTTATTATTATTATCTATTTTTGGTTATGAAACCAAGGATTCCTCATAAGCGCCCTAGGCCGCCCAAACCACATGTGGCGAAAAGCGAGGAAGGCACCGCTATACCAACATGACTTGTCTGTTTATGTTTGACAGATGGATCACAGCTTAGTGCTTCATCAAAGTTGCTACCAATACCAGGGGTCGATTTCACCAAACTCTTCGTAGCTTGCTATCAATTGTAGGACTTTTGATGCATTGAAGCCCTACATGGGATTGGCCCGCTATAATGGGTTTTCCTTCGTAACTTCGGTGAAAAGCGTTTTTCACTGGTTTTTTATGGGACTGGGAATTTCTCAGATGACTGTAACTGGATCTTCCTTGATATTTTTGCCCATGAATCTGCATTTCTTTGACGAAAACCAAAGTATGATATTACCTTTAAAGGTAGTACCATACTTTGGTTTTTGTCAAAGAAGTACATTCATGGGCAAAAATATCAAGGAAGATACAGTCACAGTCATCTGTGAAAATTTCAGTCCCATACGGTGCCCACTTTTTGAGAAAATCGTGAAAAACTACCACATTCTTTTCTCTTTTATTTTTGATCTTTTAAAAGATCAAAAAGATTTTCGGTCGTTGTTTGATTCATTTCTGGATAAATACACCATTTCAGGCAGAAACGTTTTAACGGTAGGTTTCTATAACCACCATCGTCATACCCTAAACGTAATACGTAAATCTGTGAACATTTCTGTTTTGGTTTCTTACCAAAGTAGTAAGTATGATACTACCTGTAGGGTATTATCTGACAACTTCCAACGCCGCCTCTCTTCAGATAGATTTGTGTATAGTCCTGGTTGCCATGCAAACTGTAAGTCATCGTCCAATCATTTAAAGAAAATATTGACACGTGGGTCTTTACCAACTGTTCACAAATGACGTCATGTTTATTTTGTTCTTGCTGTGTGGTGTAAAACAGTTTTATTCCTGTGCTTCGACAAGACTGAAGAGTGAAATAAAATACTCTGTCTTTCATCCTAGTAATTTCCCTGAGCAGTGTGGTCTTATTAACCATCGACAGCATCAGGGGCCAATTTCATGACCCTGCTTAGCACACACAAAAATTGCTAACCATGAAATGTCTGTCACAACCAAATGTCCATGTGTTGTGTATCAATTGTGATTGTTCTTTGGCTGTTGTTCGCAGACCATGAATATCAAATGGAATTTGTAATGGTGGTTTGTTTTTACTTGATGAAGACATTTTGTGCTAAGCATTTTTTTTGGCTTTACAGCTCCATGAAATTGACCCCAGAGCATGACTATTTTAATTAGTCAAGGAGCAAAGTTCGGAAAACCCTCTTATTAAGGAGTTAGCTCAATGCATCTATGGTTTGACTTCATAAAATGGAAGTTTATATACCATTAACAGCTTTGCTAGGTAGTATGTGGCTTCAACTTGTGGTATCACGTTTGAGAAAATGTGGTATCGTTTGAGGAACAACCAAAAACAAGAATAACTTTCCCACAATGCAACTGAAAAAGGGGCGTGGTCGTATTTTCTGCCCCCCCCCCAAGTCCTTGATATGTATTTTGGTGAATGATTATGTGATTATATCATTCATAATCCATTCACATAGAAATAACATTTAAAAAATAAGTCAGAAGCAAGAGCTTAAACCCATTTGTTGAATTTTCTTTTGTTTTTATAATTTTTTGAGGGGGGGAAATACTACAAAAAAAATTTGGGGATGTTACACAAAAGTGCTACCACAATTTGAGGTCACATAGTACCTAGAAATGTTCCCTGAGGTCTGCTCCATCAATTTCTTAAGTCAGACCTTAGATGTGGTCGGAGTTGAGAAGTGACATTTTTTCATGGTCCGTGTTCCTTGACTAAAACGTAAGGAAGAAAGCAACGTATGTTTTTCCTCGTGCTAATTTGAGATGCAGTGCTTGGCCTCAAAACCTGTGAGAGGTTGGTCCATTTTTGCTTTTGCAGAGAAAGAATGGCAGTATTATTTTTACCCGAGAACTCATCTAAACAGACTGTCCATACCGGTTATACACCTTCGTGCAAGATGCAAAAAGTAAAAATATGTTACACTGATAAACTTTTGCTGAAATTGCTGTAACCTGATTACAACTGATAAAAGAGCTTGTGTATTTTCAACGAAAACGAAACTAATCTGTGACGTCTTTCACATAATTATTATATGCACATGTCCGAGAATCCCAATATAAAAGAAAATTTATACTTCTAATTAATCAAGACAATAAATTTTGCTGTACAACTTGATAAATTTACCAAATGATTGATTTCCAAAAAGTAGAAGTCAAGAGTACAATAGATTGTAAAAAAAAAGTGAGCAGCCGCGAATGGCGCCCTCTGTTGATTAAAACAAGAAACTGCGGTGGTGTTTATCGAATTTGTTTCACGCAAAGGATCATGAATCCTTCGGATCCGGATCCCATTTTAGCGTACCCTGCATAGGAGGTGGATCCGAAAAATGGGATCCGGATCCCAGGATTCGTCCGAAACAAACAGCTAGGCCCATCAATGCACTACAACTCTGGCTTGGTGCGTGGTGCGTGGTGCGCGATTTATTCCTGAAAGAAACACGGAGTTAGAAGAATATTCAGGAATAAATCGCGCGCCATGTGCTGAGCCGGAGTTGCAGTGCTAGTGCATGAAGACCGCAAAAAAAAAACATTACCGAATTTTCTTTGTTTTATTTATTCAAAAGAGGGCGCCACACAAAAACCTGTGTTCAGATTAACTGTATAGACCATAGACATAAGAGTATATAGACTACATTTTCATTAAAAATGTTTTCTACTTTTTGAGCGAGTTCCGGTCCTCCATCTCAAATCCTCCATTTTGGGCCGACATTCCCGGTGCCGTTCCGTTGGCATTAGACTCGGACACACCGAGTTCCTCGTAGTAATTTTCGGACTCCACCTGGTCTGTTTCCTTGTCGTCTTCTACGGCCTCGTCGCAGCAAGAGAAGTAGCAAGTCACCACCAGCAAGGCCGTCATGATAGCGAGGAAACCTCCGCTCAAATAGCTGCCAAGGATGACCGTCTGCTCGTATGACGTCAGCCCGTGTTCCACGTCGGTTTTATCTGGATTCAAAGATATAGAAACAAAACCATCAACCTACAGGCGAGGATTTTGAACAAACATTCAAGGTAGAACTATCTATCTACATAAGCATGTTGCAACGAATCTTGAAATGGTCGGATTTACAAATCCGGTACGACAAAACTACGAATAGGATTTACAAATCCGTTGTTGCATTTATAGATATTTGCGGTCAGGTTAAAAAGGCAGTATTTCCATCAGTGTATTGGTTTATTTGGTTGTTGTTTGTTAGATATGTGACAACAAACAACTTGGGATTAATTATTTGAACTTAAAGGTGGATGGAGGCTAAAACACCACACCCGCGTTTACGTTCATGTCGCGAGCACCATCTTTAATAGACTGTTTCCCTGTCAAATTGTGGAATTGCGGGGGGGGGGGGGGGCATCGGTTGCGGTACGTTCTGGGTGCTGCATTGGTCTAAACTTCTCGCTGCCATAGTTTTTGTCTACTTAATATCGACAATGTTGGAACTGGCAGCGAGTCTACTTGAGATTTGCAATTAATTCGGTACCGAAAGTAGGATTCGGATGATATGATTATAGAGGGCTTTTATGACATAGTTTCGTCGAATTCGTTTGATTCGTTGCAACAGGCACTGCTATAGGCACTGCTTGCTTCAGAAAGCAAACCCGCTAACCGTCTAACCGTCTATACGTCTGGGTCTGGTACACGAATCGTCCCACACATCACTGATCAATACCCGGTTTTTGCTTGAGACGAGCAAGTCTCTGAGGAAGCACCAACATGACAGAGAAATACTCACCCCTGATGCATTGCCCGTCTTCAGAGTCTATGTAACCGTACTGGCACTGACAGGAGAATCCGTTGTCGTTCTGTAAACACACCTCATATTCCCTGCTACACGGGTTGTCCAAGCAAGCTGTATAGCGTGAAAAACCAAAAGAACAAAACCGCGTTTTGTGAGGATACATTGTAGTATGAGGTTAACTAAGGCCCGCTTCAAACGTCGAACATTTCGAATTCAAATGTTGGCCCAAGTTTGAATTATAGACACGGCAGAACTTCGACTTTTGAAGCAACTGCCAATTTTCTGCCGAAAGATTGACAGGGCTTGCCGCTTTTAACGGCAGAAGAGCTGCACGGCTTCAAACGTCGATTTTTTGCCGTGTCTAATTCAATTGAAACGTCCCAAATTGGAGTTCCCATACCCTACCATTTTAAAAGAGGGAGCGCCGCCTTCTCACAGAAGAATATTATAGCAATAATCATAACTCTCTCTTGTTGCTCAGCCATGTTCGAATTTGCATTAAGGTTAACAGAAAACCGGCGTTTGAAACAAATGCCGGACTTCCGTCGCTTTTATGTCGATTGCAATGTATTGCAATTGACACGGCAGAAGTTCGACGTTTGAAGCGGGCCTTGGGTCAAGTACTTTCACCCTCCATGAAAATTTTGGAGTCTATGAAGTGGCCAATGTATTCACCAATCTGGTTGCTTATTGGACAGAACGCTTCCAAGGTTAGTAATAGACCTTTGGGTTTTACGGTCCCCCCATTTACCAATAGAAAAGAATAGACCATGCAATGAAGCTCTGATTTATGTTATAATTTCAGACACAAAAAACAGTCCTAAGGTGGCCCCTATTGAATAAATTGTAGCTATAGTGTAAATTTGTCCTAACTCACAGGCGATGCACCGGCCGTTGTATTCCATAAGGTTAGGCCGGCAGACACACTTGTACCCAGGGGAGGCGTTCTGGCAGATTCTGGTATCATCGTCGGCACAGAGCGACGCGTCTAAGCTGCATTCATCGATATCTATACCGATAACGCAGCAACAGAAAACCAAATAAAAATGTGTAAATATTAAAACGCTTCTTTTCATTACAAATGAAATCGTTGACTCTGTTAGGTGAAACACACGAATGACTATTATTTCCATGATCTATTATCTATTTCATGGTAATGAAACCAATGATTCCTCCAAAGCGATAAGCACTGTAGCTCGAAAGCCTGATAAAAACTATTAGGAAAAGATGATGAGAAGAAGATACAGTTTCAGAGGTGGGAGGAAAACCCCAGAGTAATATTCTGGGTAAAACCCACAGAATCAGGTAGGGACTGAAAACCAAATCCACTTGTGCACCGATCCGGACTTGAACCCGGGCCGCCAGAGGTGAAAGGCGAGGAAAGAACCGCTACGCCAGCCTGACTCCCCTACGCGTTTTGTAAATGCATTTTATGTTGTTCGTACAACAGAGTCGATGTGAAAGTATAGCATAAATTTTATGCTATTTTAGGGAATATTATCCATTGCGATTTTATGCCATAAAATTACAATGGATAATATTCCTTATACTAAAAGACACCTTACTAGTTCTGCTATTTCAAGAGCCGGTTTTAGAGTACTCCCTGGTCTAGCTTGTTCAAAGTTAGTCGGCATTGCAGTTATTTCAAACATCTGCAAGTTGTATGGCTTGCGAAAGTTCTAAAAAGTGGTATTAATTGGTCAATTAATACATGTTGTGCTTTGATAGTAACTATTTTGTGTATTATGTCCTGGAATGTATACGTACTTATGCTACAGTCTGGTCCTTCGTATCCTTCTGCACACGTGCAATGGAAGTCTTCTTGCGAGGATTGGCTGCACGTCCCGCCGTTCATACATGGAAAACTCGAGCAAAACCGTCTGCCTGAATGTATGCACGAATTTAGATGGAAATGTGATTATGCATCAACGATGCTCAGTGTAATGTATAATGATGAGCTCAAGTTGGTTTCACCGTTTGATTAGTACATTATATCGAGTGGAAGTTTGCAATGATAAAATGTCTTTCTTTTACGATATGTGATCGAGACAACCATCTTCAAAGCGTTATCTCGTTTTTTGCCATCCATGCGTTGTTTTCAAGGCTAAATAAATGTAATGCCAAAGTGCTTTATCAATTCTTTATTTGCTTTGTGATGTACCGTGGACTAGTGGTCTGGCGTGTCGTACTCAAGATATTGTGGTCAATTTACAGATTGTGGGTTCGAATCCAGCCATGGGCTAATGGTGCTTGCGTTCTTGGGTAAGATGTTTTTAACACATTGCTCGACCTCTTCACCCAGGTGTAAATGGGCACATGTAAGGGTAGGGATGGCTGTGTGTGCTTGATTGGCCCTTGTGCGCTTTGCAGGCAGCCGGGGGCTGTATCCCCATTCAGGAATATTAATGGGCCTGATGACCAGAGTCAATAGGGCCTAATGCACTGTAGTGTAAAACATTGTGATACCACTCCTGTGTATGGAACGCTATAAAAATACCTTCATTATTATTCAAACACAAATCCTCATTGGCCGCCTATTATGTATAACAAATTCACATTAGTTAGTTTTCACATTAAATTGATGACATGGACATATCTCCTTACCTTTACATTCGTCTTCCAGAAATCCGATATCATCTATTGCAATGTGGTTATTGGTACTTGCTGTCAAAACGTCAAATGTCACCTGTGTGTGTATGGTTAGGTTATTGGAAAACCGGTCAGCATTTAAATCGGGACATTTTGGTCACAACCGGGAAGATGGATTATTTGATAATACAGTGAACACGGCGTTGTATGAATGGGAATTGTTTGAATATCTCTTCGCCTTTCTAGAATGTACGCTCTTGTTTGGTTTTGAAATCCATTTAATTAAAAAAGGTCACCGTTTACGTATCCATTTGTATCTAGTAGTGTAGACAGACACGCCCTCAGACTTAGGGGTATGATTCTGTAGCTGGGTCGTACTTCCGTATTATGTTTGTGCACAAAAATACGTTTGTGCCTCCCTCCCTGATCTACGCCCATGATTTATTGTTTATTAAATATTTCTGTTTCGGGTTTTTATAAAGTTTATAAACAATTATAGAGCTAAAATTTAATATAGCTCTATGTTTACAATTCGTCTATGTTTGGTTCGAAATCTGAAATTGATATGATTACCATATTGATACTGGTATCGACGTAGATTACAAGATTTCATAAATGAAGCCAGTTTAACTCATTTCAATTTTAATTAATTGAAAAGTGAACCAAGAAAAAATTGACTGGAGCGGGATTCCCACTTAAATTCAGTCAGTTTCCCTTGTGGTCGTTTGATGATCATTTCAATGTTAATATAGAAACGAGTGCCGAGGTAATCTGAGCACCATCTGGATAAAAAGACAGATCGATCTTTTTTATCCTTATAGCCATGGACATGGGCTGTTTGTTTCAGGCACGAGATCAGTAATCCTGCTGATCCGGATCCCATTTTAGCATGGACCGTGTATCTGCAAGATCTGCAAGAATATTTTATGTAATATTGCTGGCTTATATCAATGTTTTGCTTTTAGCATAGTTTTTTCCCTGTAAGTAATTATTTCTTTATATTAACTTTTATGATGATTTAATTGTATATTACTTACAGATGCTTTTGGTTGCGCTTTATAACTTTAGTGACTGTTTTTCTTTAATACTTCTCCTTTTAATTAGTTGGTTTAATTGAAATTTTTATTACTTTCTTGTTAATGTCTCTAATGTTGTTTTATTTGTATGATGCAATGTTTGTACTGCAGCTTTATATCACTGTTTTGCTTTTACCGTAGTTTTTCCCTGTTTTATAATTATCTTAATACATGTATTAATTTTTGTGTAGTGCTGCATAATTTCTCCTGTTTGCACTTTTTATTTTTACATGACTGTTTTGCCTTTTACAATTTCTCCTTTAAATTGGTTTTATTGTTATTTTTATTGGTTTTCTTGTAAAAGCCTGTATGTAATCTGTTTTCATTTTAAACCTATGTCAGGGCCTTATGGAAGACCATCCTTTGGTGAATAAGTACCCTGGATAAATATCAGAATAAATAAATAAAATAAATAAATAAAAGATCACTGATCGTGTGCCGAAACAAACTTAACAGGTCCTTCATACTCACCCGATAGTTCCCGGATATCTCTGTGAGATCTACGGTATGTTCTACCCAACGTTCCGTGTCATCAAGGTCAATGGTGTAATCCTGAGTTCCGGAATCCGCACTGACAGCTATCTTCATGTCCCCTAGTACAGCGTTCTTGGCGTGGTAGTAGAATCTGAATGTGCAGGTCGACTGGTTGGTCCATTTGTAGTAATTCGGAGTCTGTAGATGGGCTCTTTCTCGACCAAATTCGTACCATATTGGGTTCCTGTTGATTATGAAATGCCCTGTGTAGCACAGATGTAAAAGATAAACTCTCAGGTGTTGAAATTACACAGGCAAAAAAGGTCCTTTAAGGTATAATACATGATTGGTAAAGGTAACAGAACTGCACTCACACTTTGTCTAATCCACCATGTACATGAAATAATAAACATGTGCCATTTGAGCTCATTCGGATATCTGAGTCACGAGAAAATAGCAAAATCCTGACTCAATCTTGCCAAGATCAAAAATGTTATTGGTGTTTTGGTTTTACTCTATCTGGATAAATACACAATTTCAAGCGGAAATCTTTTAACGGTATGCTTCTACCACCACCATCTTTATACCCTGGAAGTTATTCAAATCTGTGAACATCTGTGCTTGGGTATATTACGAATCATGTAGTGTACCTTTAAAGTTGATGTGATCAACTCAATCGATCAGTGGGAGAATGCGCCGCGGCAGCGCGTTGCCGCATCTACCTTCGTGTGATACTCCGTCGGTCTCCTGATGGCTATTCCCAGGCAGCCACAGGACCATCCCAATCTCAGTAAAATAATATCTAATACTGACATAACTATGTCCAGGACGATACATGTATATGGAACAATTACCTGATTGGTTGTCCAGTGTGTGGTCAGTCAGTGGTCCTTTGTTGTTGTCCGACGCATTCTGGCCAGTCCAGTAGGACAACCGTCCGTCTAAATCAATCAAGCCGCAGGACTCTGGAAAAATACTGCCTCCTTCACAGTTATACTCACTAAGCAGGACTGTAACAAGGCGAAAAAATGAAAAGCACTATCCAACTTTAGTAGTGATTTATTAATCTTGATGGCTTTTCTTTCTTAAAAAAGAAATCCAAGTAATAAACTGCTGCAAACTGCTCATCAACCAAAATAATAACCTGAAATACGGTACAATATTCAGGAGGTCGCCGCTTCGAATCCCGCTCCAGTCAATTTTTCTTTGTTCACTTTTCAATGACTTCAAATTTAGTCAGTTTCCCTTGTGGTTATTTGATGATAACCTGAAATGTATTAATTACAATGCTTTGAGCTATAATGCTTGGAGTTAGGTGACATTTCGATCCAAACAAGATCAAATACACACAAGCTAAATCGTTTCACGTATGAGAAAAAGCTGCAAAAATTAAGAGATTAAAAATTGATATAATGTTCTGGCATAGCCGTGATAAGTTCCGTCCCTAGCCCTTTGCAATATCAGACGGCGAGATATGTTACTTGTACAATATTATATCTACCATTAATTTTGTTTCAAACACTAAGGGCCTGTTTGTTTAACGCACAGGATCTGATATTTTGGGATCCACCTCCTATGCAGGGTATGCTAAAATGGGATCCGGATCCGCAGGATTCGTCATAAACAAACAGGCCCTAATTGAGAAAAAAAAAAAAATTGAAATCATGTGAAATTAACATGAGGTACCTCCGGTGCTGAACTTCACGTCATTCACTGCAACGTATGAAGCATTAATGCCTGGAGACAGTGTACTCTCAAACACCAACTGACAAAGAAAACCAATAATTTGTTATGTACATGACAGTTTGAAGTTAATAAGTCTCAAAGTACTATGATAACTGACAGTGAGAAGACATTATTACATCAAGTCCCCTCTGCGGAGGACCTTAAAGGTACTATCATACTTTGGTAGCATACTCTGAAACAGAAATCTCCACAGCTTTACCTATAACTTACAGGGTATGGAGATGGTGATGGTAGAAACAAACCGTTACATTTTTTCTGCCTGAAATGCTGTATTATCCACAAAAAAAGAGTAAAACCAGTAAACAAAAACAATTTTGATCTTCGGACGAATAAAAAGTTGAACAATTTAGAATACCTTGGGCGTTCTTCACTGTTTTCTCAAAACGTTGGCATCATGTGGAACTGTGAATTTCACAGATGAATGTTACTCTATCTTTCTTGATATGGATTTTGCCTATTTTGCCTTTTACAAAAACCAAAGTATGATTTTACCTTTGAAGAGATGATGTTTCGAGTATTAGGGGAAAGGGTAGACACATCCTTCTTTCCCAATGAAGAAGAGTACTTTCCATCAATTAATGTGTTACTCCTCATGGTGTTGACTCTTCGATAACCCTTGGTGTACCCTCTCTGTATAGTACAACTCGTAATGTAACTTTTGACCCTTGGCTGTATCCAAATCTGTTGTTTAGAGCTAGAACCTCCATTGGAAATACGCGGCGCAGAGACCAAGACAATAGACATATATAGCCGTAGCTCTGGAATTCCGTTTCAGAAAATAATTAAGTGAGTCGAATCAACTGGAACGGTTCATTTAATCAGGTACACATTTCAATCATTTTGTTTCTCGGTGTTCTCATAGTTTTTTTGGTAGAATCCATGTTCAGGTGTATAGAAGAGGCACTGAATCGAAGCTGGCATTGAGAGCATTCTTGGTTTGGACACCTTTGATCGTATGTGTGGGTGGACGGTCCTGTTCGTCACTCACCTGGAATGGCACTGGAGGGCTGAACTGCAGCCGGCCAGAGTCCTTCCAGGCCCCGTCTGAGAAATGACCCTCCGTCGACCAGATCTCGATCCGGGCTCCGTCCTTCCTCAGTAACTTGACGCTAAGTTTGCAGTCTGCAAGAATACATCAGGGCCATAATTCAAACGAGGGGCAAATATACTAAAATGGATTCCTTCTCAGGCTGAAGCCAATTTGGAGGTAGACAATCATGCAAGTTCAATGGCAAGAATCTAGGACCATCACTTGGCATAGATTTTCAAGGACTGGGGTCAATTTCACGAGGCCTTACGACCGATCGTAGTCCGGTAACGAAGGATTACCCATCGTATCCAACGTTAGGCTGCAATGCATCATAAGTCTTACGATCGGTTGTAAGTTACGATGAGTTTGGTCAAATCGACCCCTGGATAGACAGTATGGGAATTGTCACCCGTGTTTCACTGATGCTGCGTACAGACAGGCTTACCTTCAGGCTTCCCGCAATGAAGAAAGTACTGGAAGTCAAGCAAGGCCACTATGACGTCATCCGTGGAACCGTCCACCATTGGTGCCATCAAACTTGTAGTTGATGTGGTTGTTGGACTGTTTAGTCGCGCTATGGCGTACACTGGACAACAAATGCATGGAATTTAAACGGAAATGGTTACGAGTTTTAGACCCAACTTTCATACGTCAGGGCTAATTGAACTCAGCTCCACTGCAGGAGCATGTGCTGTTGAGAGAGACATATCACGTCAATGTATCAAACAATGGGAGAGCTGACTTAATATAATCGTTGCCTGGTTCCATCCACAAGGGACTTTTCGAATGAGCTGACAATGAACGCCAAACATTTAATGATAATTTGAGAAGAACTGCTACTAAACCAACTGCTCAATCTTCATGATATCAACATTTGATCATACCACATTAATAGAAACATTTGTAATGCGCAACATATCCACCCAGAGGGTACTCATGGCGCTTACCATTAATATTGTCCCTGTTCATTGGGCCCCACAAGAGAGTATACAGATACTGCTACTGTAAAGCATACGAAGGCTAATTAAGCACACAAAGCCATCTCTACTCTTATTTCTTATTTTTTTCTTATTTTACCCTGGGTGATCCATTCAGTTACAAGGAAAAGTTACTGATCTCCCATGGATCCCAGCTTACAAAACTACAAAATGTAATAAAAAATACCAATACAAAAATACAGGTAAGAAGAAGCATACATAAAAGAACATTAAAAAGTACACAAACCACAGAGCTAAAACAACAACAAGAAAGACACAATTAATTGAGCTGTTTGAGTTGGTTGACAAAGTTATTTAGGCTTATAGATTGAGATGTTTTTGTGTTAAGTGGTAAAATATTCCATGCTTGAGCACCCCTGAAACTAAATGTTCTTCTTCCACTTTCAGTTCTGGGATGTGGGAGGACGACATTACCAACAGTGCTATTCCTTGTTTGATATTTATGTGATTCACTGACTGGAGTAAAAACATTAAGATACATAGGAGCTTTACCAATAAGACATGTAAAAACCATGGTATTTATGTGGATATCTCGTCTTGCTTGCAGAGTCTTCCATCCTAATCTATTCCTGATAACAGAAGCTGATGTTCTAGTTTGAGCCTTAAGAATTGTCCGTCCAGCTCTATTCAAAACTACATCAAGCCGTTGCGGTAGTGATTTTGAAGCATTACTCCAAACAAGATCACAATAATCAAATAATACGTGACAAAGCGTCTTGCCCAAGGACGCAAGCACCACTCCCTTGGCTGGACTCGAACCCACAATCTATTGACTACAAGATCTTGAGTATACGACACGCCAGACCACTAGGCCACGGCATCCCACCCCACCTTATTGAAGACTCATGGGTACATACCTTCAAACAGACCTCCCGGAGGACCTTCTTCGTCCGACAGACCATTGAAGAGTGTACCGCCTGGCTCCCAGTTGGCGTCATCGTTGTTCTCCATCTCCCAGTCACACAGGAATGGAATAGGCAGCCCAGGCATGGTCGCTGGCTGGAAGTCACAGTCCAGGGTCGACATGACAGGTTCGTCCGATGCTCTCTGATTCCATGTCTTCACTGAATGATGCCGAGTATCAATACAAACAACCATTCCACAATTAAAGTAGGTAACCGACCTAGCCGATTCTTTACCCACGATTTTAAGATTGGACTTGACCAGCAAGAACATTGAAAGATATGTACTGACCATATAAGCAGCACAAAAAATATCATACACAGTGTTAGGCATCATTATGTCAAGACTCCTCTCCTTATTGAATTCCAGTAACTTTGAGTTATCCAACGGAGGAAAATATCTTAAGCATCGAACAAGCACCGAATTTCTTCCTATTATTCAAAACTTGTACTCGTTGTCAAACTTTCACGAGAACCACCATTTCATGTGGATCGATTTGCGGAAACACCATGTAAGAATCGTGCGTACTTTCGCACTTTCTATTTTTCGTTCGCACTTCTGGGGAGGTCTCAACGTTTCGACTAGCCTGCTCTAGTCCTCATCAGGAGACCTCATCAGGGACCGATTTCACTAACGCTTTGCGATCATCGTAAAGCCCAAATCCATCGCTAAACGGAAAATTGCTACACAAAGTAGCGATCGATTGTCTGTTTAGCCATGGATTTGGGCTTTACGATGGTCGCAAAGCGTTAGTGAAATCGGCCCCAGGAGTCATCCTGATGAGGACTAGAGCAGGCTAGTCGAAACGTTAGAGAACTTACGAGAAGTGCGAACGAAACAGACGTGCGAAACTACGAACGATTCTTACATGGTGTTTCCGCAAACCGATCCACACACCGATTGTCACCATGCAAAGTCTCAAAGCTTTCTTGATCATCCATGTTCACATCTGGAGGCCTGCTCCACGGATCACCAATAACTGACCGTGATAATATTTACCTCTGCCAGGGAGTGGTTGCCCGGCCAAGCGATACAAAGTATTCACGACCAAAGTCCCTGGATCTGTCGAGACGTCTGCGCACGATGAAGCATCTTTCGTAGCATCACAATACATAGGTCGAAGGTCATCCATGATTTTAGTAAATCCACTGGAGGCAGAAACGCCTTTTACCAAAAGAAGGAAAAAGCTGCAGTAAACTGTTGGAAATTACAGGGCAACTAGTTTGCATGCATTAACTTATCTGGAACAAATTAAGAAGTAAACATGTCGAGCAAAGAAAAATGATTTTAGCCTACAAAATATTAGAGAAAGATCCTGCTAGGATTGAAACGTCAAGCGCTTCTACTTATACAGCTATATCCATTATACATGTATTATATATTTCAGGTCACTTTTTTGATTGATGATCAGTTTGAAGCAGTTTAACGCGATTGGAACTATTTTGGAATCATTGGATAAGCCTATTTCTCGCTTTTAACTACGACAAAGTCAAAGATTTAAAGTTTCATTTCGAAGATTCCCCTTTTCGAGAAGGAAAATTACAAAGTACAAGAAATACAACTGGAATATTCAATTATTCAATTGTACTCGAGAAATTTTGAGGGTACCGAGTTCAATTCTCTAAAAAAGCATAATTCACTGCTTTAAAACAAAACGTTCGTTACTGGGAAAGGCACCTCCACACAAGTAGCAATTTAAGTAAATAAATGACACATACAATTATGAGAAAGTCTCTGAATCATCAAATTAGCTGAAGTGTTTATTTTCAACCTTTGGCTTAATTTGTATTGGAAACCGAAATCAACAATCAGATCACAAACCATCCGACCAATCAAACAAACAAGCAAAACACATTGAGTGTACAGTATTATGTGTCGTAAAGGGCATACAATAATAATAATGGTGGATGATATTTTGTATCATTTTATCATTTTAAAAGTTATGTTACCTTTGTGCTCTGCCATTATATCATCACATTCATAACAGTATAAGGATCATAGACAGGTTGGATTTGTGAAGCTGTAGTTCGGGAATCATTAAAACACTGAGTATCACAGTGATTTTGAAACGCATCTAAATCCCATTCCCTTGCAACGCATTACCTATGTAGCAGCGACTATACATTATAGGAATAACAATATCACCAATAGTCAAGCTGAAAAACAACATAGGCTAACCAACTAGCACTGCTCCATTCCTTCGGCCGTACGGTTACCTCGAAAAAAACAACAGCAACAAAAACATCGCAATTCAAAATTTCAATACTTCAAATGATACTTACCTTTAATTATCAATAGAATAACGACCCCAACTGCTAAATCCCTAAAAGTATTCATCGTGGAGAAACGGGTTCATGAAATCCGCTCAGTACGAGGAAGTGAACTGCATACCTTGTAAGGCGAAACCTCGGACTGTGCATAATGTCAATATAAACCCCACAACAAAGATTTCCAAATGATTATCTTTAGACCAGATTAATATTAACGATATTAACTGATATTTCTACCCATCAGTTGAGTTATTTGATATCCTTAATATCCATCACTAGCCAACGAGGTTTTGCTGAATATACAAGTCGTACAAAAAAAATTCAACTGCAGCGTTTTAATCTTGACAAAATGTTTTGTAAAGAAAAATTTTAACTTAGTGAAGCACGCGACAAATTACCAAAACATGTATTATATGATTCAAAAAATAATTTTTTCAGAGAGAAGTATACAACGGTTAGTTATGCAGTCACAAAAGAAATAAACAACCCCATGAATAATATTCATTAGTCATAGTTGACTTCAATTTTATTGAAGATCATTGTCAATCGATATAGTTGTTCCAATATCAAAATAAAAATAGGATGAACAAATTAAACCATGATATATCCAAAACTTGAATAATAGGCAAACTCTGTGCTCGTCTTTTGACACACTGGCTTTAAAACCAAATTACATCTCGAGTTTGGTTTATTTATCTGGTCATTGATTAACTTTGTGAGCTATTTTGATTACAATCTAGCTAACAGGTTTGTTTTTTGCGGTGTCATTTAACTGCTGGTTTTATCATGTTAGCACAGGGGGCTGGTCAATACAGCCTTTGCCCAGTAACTAACCATAATTATCCCGACTGTCTATCTATAAATTATCTCGTAGAGTCAACATCAAAAGGTCACCTGATATAAAAGCCGTTCCAATAGCAACATTGCCTTGTTTATCTTAGAGACATAGAGGGTACCAGACTCATTCGACTATACGTCGTCTCAATGATGCATCAAGTCTAGTCCCCAGTGTACCCTTTTTTCATGGCGCTTATTATTATAAGCTGTGTCCCAAATCTCTGGCTGCGGCTGCAAATAACGCACAAGTCTGGAGTATGGAAACGGCTGCAGTCACTGGCTAGTGGCTGCCATATGTACGTGTGTAATTTGCAGCCGCAGCCAGAGATTTGGGACAAGGCCCTATACTCTATGTTTTGCTTTGATGCATTAGACCTCTGCTCGATACAATTTTGTGAATCTAGCGGCTAATAAGAGTTTAAGAATATCGCCCCTGTACAAACAATATGATTGACACGGACAATTTACCTCAAAGGAAGAATAAAAACCTTGTCCGTGGAAGTCTCGTAAACAATCGTTAAAAGTAAATGATGCACACAAAATGAATTCATTATCATTATTGGTTTGATCGATTTGTCTAAATGAGATTTTAATTTGATTTGACATAAATGAGTATATCACTCCATTAAGGGGAGCAGTTAAATATCAATAGAAAAACATATGGAGCCAACGCCCTTTATACGTCACCAGGGGCCAATTTCATAGAGCTGCTTAAGCACAAAAAATGCTTAAGCATGAAAAGTCTTTCTTGATCAAACAGGATTACCAACCACATTTTCAAGTGATGTTTACTGCTTTTGACTTGTATTTGGCCATTGTATGCTGAGCATAACATTCACAAGGAGTTTTGGCAGACATGCTGATTTTATTTACCAAGGTTATAGTGGTGCTTATTCTGGTGCTTAAGCAGCTGTATGAAATTGGCCCCTGGGATAACCAAGTAAAAAAACACAATAATTATTTCTCTATATTCACTATATCTACCCGTCAGAATGTTGTTTTTGGTTTTTCTTATAAATATTTTCGCATATACATTCTGTATATACTTGTTGTATAACATTGATCTTTCCAAAATGACAAAAATTGTTTTGAAAACGGATTCCATACCACGCACACTGAATAAAATACAATGATATCAGGCCTATTGAGACAGTTTTTCCATAACCCGGCTCCGGCTCCGGCTCCGGATCCGGCTCTGGCTCCATTTCGTGAATCCATTCTAGAATAACCGGTATCAACATAGAGGTTTTTCGCCTGAGCCTGAGCCTGAGCCTGAGCCTGAGCCTGAGCCTGAGCATGAGACTGAGCCTGAGCCGAGCCGAGCCTTTGGGACATATACTGTACCATCCCAATACTACTCATGTACACAAACTCGTAGCAGGGTACCGGCGGGATCAGATACGTCACACCGACTCGTCATTGAGACTGTAAGGTTGCACCCAAGTAAATAAACTCCCATAGACAACAGTGGTAAATCCTCCAACTTCAAAAATCATTTAAAAATAGACAGAACTCTCACAGCTGTTCAAGTTGCACAGAAAAATGATGATGAATATGTCACCTTTCATTTTCTTTTCGTTTTATGGTATAGGGTGAGCATTGAATTTTTGAGATTATACTCATTCTAAGCTGACCACCCCTTAAACAAGGTATGGATCACTCCAGTCAAAGAAGCAATTTAAAAAAAAAACATACCTCTGCAAAGCGGCTGAAATAGACCCACTTTCTCACCCAATTGCATCAAAAAAGGTCCCAAATGGAAGCCCAGAGATCAGGCAGAAGGTCCAGTGCCATATTTCTTCAATCCTTCATTTTCATAGCTCTCACAACTCTCTTATTTAAAATAATTATATTGAGTGCTTAACTTTTATTCATGAGCTCGACGGACGGATTTTGGCACTATTTATTTGGGTGCACCCGTAACCAGGCACCTTCATGCTGCAAACGTTTTGATCATTAGAATGTACGGTATTCCTCACAAAATGCTCCTTGCCAAACGAAGTAAAACGTGTTTTAGGCCGTGTCCCAATTATCTGGCTGCGACTACAAATAACACACAAGTCTATATGGAAATGGCTGCAGTTACTAGCTAGTGGCTGCCATAGGGGCGTGTGTAATTTGCGGTCGCAGCCAGAGAATTGGAACACAGCCTTAGTCATGCGAAAGCTTTGTAAAGGTTTACTAAATGCTATAGGCTAACATACCATAATAAGCAAAAGGATATTGATTCCTGAGCTTGAAACCATTTAAACATACAACTTAAAAAGTGTTTTCTAGAAACATTCTCAAAAGCAAGGAAAAGAAAACTGAATTTCCATCATGAATAAGCTTGCAAATGAAGAGGTCAAAACCAAAGATTATATAGCGCTACGCGCAAAACTCAGTTTATGGCTCAGAAAAGGAACGTTACTTAATGGTAAACAAAAAATATTTCTACCTCCTTTTGTGTACACTAATTGAAATAAAAATGGTTCTGTTTGTTCGTTGGTTTTGTACGGTTAAACATTCCTGTGTTTTTCATCCTTATACCCGTCATTGGCGAGTCCGTCACTTGACATGGGGTACTGGGTGGACTCAAATGGCTCATCTGGAGATTCGTCCATCTCGTACTCTTGTCTATGCTTGTTCCCACGGCAACTGGCACAGATCAAATAGATGACAACTAGAAGAATGATGGCGGCTCCACCTGCTCCTACGGAGATGGCTATCACTACCCACGTGCCTAGGGGCTCTCTGACTGGATCTGCACAAAAAACAGTCAATTGTTTGGATTTTCAGATAGCTTTTCTTTAAACTTCCAATAATACCGTTCCGTTTTATTATCACATTAAAGTTTTACTTTGTCAAAGAAGTCAATTTATATCAATTCTAATAAAAATATCTTCTATAATCATCAAATAACCACAAAGGGAAACTGACTGAATTTCAAGTCATTGAAAAGTGAACAAAGAATAATTGACTGGAGCGGGATTCGAATCGGCGACCTCCTGAATACCTACATTGAGGCGCTCTACCAACTGAGCCATCCAGCCCAGCCTACGTTGATGGTGACCCCAATAGTCAATTATCTTTGTTCGTTTGACAGTCAGAAGCCGTGAAACGACGGACATACCGCACATAAACTATCTTCTGCTTGGAGTTATAGGAGGGCCTGATGCGTTTCGATCCTAGCATGCAGGATCTTTCTCAAAGGATAAGGCTGAGAGAGATCCTGCTAGGATCGAAACGCGTCAGGCCCTCCTAACTCCAAGCATTTTATATAAAAATGCTTGGCTTCCCTGAGTCTTTTTGGAGTATTTATAATATTGAGTTTTGCTGTACTTACGTCAATAATTATAGCTCCTATAAAAATTAATACAAGTTTGTGCATTCAGGCATGCAGTGTCGCATTTTAAGTGTGTCATGAAATCATGAATATTTTCTGGACCTGAACGAAATGTAACCGGGTCGACTTGCTTTACCTCCTTCGCAGTTGAGTCCTGGATAACCATCAACGCAGCTACACTTGTAGGTATCCTCAGTCCGAGTACAGGTACCACCATTCAGACAAGGGGAGCTTGAGCAAACATCGGGTACTGAAAAAGACGAACATGCAAGCACGAATCTGTGATAGTACACGTCTGTTTGAATACCTTTGCAAAGCTGAAACACTTCATTGAAAACTTGACCTCAGATAATTGGCCACTCATTTGATCCTCCTGTCTGTAAAAGGCCGTGACCGAAATCTCTGGCTGCGGCTGCAGATAACACCCAAGTCTATGGAAACGGCTGCAGCCACTGGCTAGTGACTGCCATGGGGCTGTGTGTTATTTGCGACCGCTGCAGTAAGATATTTGGGACACGGCCTCTGAATCCGATATTCAATGTATAGCTTCACCCTTCTCATCTTCTCCACTCCCTCTTTACAACCGAGAGGCCCTCTACGGGTGATACAATAGGCAAATATGATCGACCTTATAAGTTGAAACTCATTCACTTAAAGGGCATGTACAACATTGGCAAGGGTGACAGAGCCGCTGTAGGCTGCTCAAAATTCGATTTGTAAAACCTGTAAAAATTTAAGAACAATTGATCATTGCAAACAATAGAAAACAGCGAAAAAATTGTTGCAATTGTTACGCCAAATTGAGTTGGAATAGGCCTAGCTGTCTCATCAAAAAAGTTGTTGTGTTTGGTTTTACTCTTTTCTGAAAAAATTACAGCATTACAGACAGAAACATTTTGACATTATGTTTCTACCAAGTTGCCGTCTGCATACCCTGTAAGTTATAAGTACATCTGCGAACATTTCTGTTTTGCTCTTTAAGTTGTAATGTTATCGGTAATACCTTTATAGCAATTAAATCAATGAAAGTGACTAAAGCAAGTTTAAGTCAGTTGCTAACAGATCGAAAATTATTGTGTTAGTGCCAGAAAGAGAAAGTTTAGCCTATCAATTATATCGTGTATCTTTATCTCGACGGAAGGGATGCTCTCACCTATACAGGTATCACCAGCAAGGTTGATATCATCAATAGCAATATCCCCTAGATCACCGTTACCTCGTACTGCTTCAAATGAAATCTGAAAGACAACAAAATGCACTTACCATCATACATTGGGCCATGATATATTAAAAAAGCTAAGATTGGAGACTAGAGAGCAGGCATATTTCATGTGTGAATTACCTTTCACTTTGGCTGATAAAAAAAAGAAGAAGATGGAATTGATTTTCTACGAGTTTCAGACCATTGAACATGACTATATCGTTGTATTTCTTCAGCTTACTTGTTCGTCATTTAATCGTTTCTCTTGAGGTTTTATGACGTATGATAGTGTGAAATAATATAATTATTTCCTGAAAACTGCAAAACTGCCGCTTAATTTTTGAAAAATTGGTTCCAGAGATAAGTGACGAGCAGCTTTTAAAACTTAATGACGGTTTAATCCAGCCGTGGCTACAATTTGGAGCCAAAAAGGAGACAGTTTGATCGTGCCAAATCTATCCCGATAACTGAGCACGTTCCTGACCAACTTACCTCATACATGCCATCAACCTCTTTCAGATCAATTTCATATTTCTTCCATTCGTCAAGACTGGTCAGGTCAACGGGGTTTTTCTGACCCGAGACGAGGACATTTAACTCTCCAAGGTTAGCCCCCAGTGCGTGGTAGTAGAATTCCAACATGCAGGCTGCACCTTTCCTCTTAAAGAAACTGAGGCTGCTCAGGACCGCTTTATCACCCTGTAACAGTCCAGTTCCTTCCATGTACAGGTAGCGACCTAAACATTAAAACCAATAAAGCACAGCGTTCATAAATTAAGAAATATTTTCATCCCTGTACTTTCCTTGATGCCCACACCCTATTTGTAACAAAAGGTTTACGCACCATTTCCATTTTGTTCAAAGGTGTGGTCGAATGACGGCCCTGTGCCGGCTGAGGGCGTGCCACCACTCTGCCTCGTCCAATCAGAATCGTCATCTGATGCTTGGTAGAAGAGGCATAAGTCGCCGTATATGCTGCCCTCAAAGTCACAGTTCTGCAACAGCTCTATCGTGTCCAAAAGGGAGTGAGAAATGAACAACATAACCATTAAAGTCTTCCTTACCAAGGGAAATGAAGATTGTATAATTGTTTCAATCTTGGCTCGTCTCTACGATTGTGTAACCATTTAGTATCATACTTCGGTAGTAAACAAAACTGAAATGTTCACAGATATACGTACAACTTACAGGGTATAAAGGTGGACTTGGTACAAACATACCGTTAAAGATTTCCTCCTGAAGAATGCTGTTTTTTAATGGGTGAAACGAATGACCGAAAACAGTTGCAACGGGGTTTCGCTGTTTTCTACTGTTTCCAATAATTGTGCTGAAGATTTCACAGGTATGTCTTTATTTCATGACAAATCAAATTATGAACAGACCGCAGGTATTTTGTCAACTTTACCAAAGGATAAAAGTACCTTTAACCGGCAATGTATTCAGATGATATCAGTTTGCTTCAGGGAGGATCAGAATGGGGATAAATTGTAAATTGTGCAGTGTCATTATAACATTATAACATATTACGTGATGTCAGGCATCCACATAATTATATTATGAAGGTGCAATCCTTCAAGATGCATAGGCCTCATTTTCATGACACTGTTAATCTTAAGCCTCGCTTTTATAAGATGAGCACCACCATCAAGCATAAGTCCCTTCCTATTAAAACTGTGCTAACATTTACCTGCTCTCATTACGTGCATGTAAGTACTTTTTTCAAAGACACACTAAAAGTGAAACTTTTCTTTGAACTTACTTCCAGTCTGAAGAAGAACATCATCCAAGGCGACGTAGACTCTCTCGATATCATTCATGTGGGCCTCGAAAACAATCTGACAGTAAACAGTCGAATAATCTATAATCTCAGGCACATGTATCTACCCAATGCAATATTATACAGAATGAAAATACTCATATACATCTTTAAAAAGGGTAATCCGTGTAAATTTGACTAATTAACTAAACGACTATGATTTAATTGTTAATGTCTTTTGTAGTACGTTCAATATTTGATTCCACAAATTCGTCGTCAAATTTAGGCCCATGCTCATAAAATGTCAATAATTATTACAAGGGGCATTCATGAAGTACCGAAGATGAAGGGAAAAGGGCATTAAACGAAATGATGCAAAACGATGGTAATGAGGTATGCCAATTACGGATTATACTTTGGTAGCATACCGAAACAGAAATCGGCCCATATTTATCTGTACCTTTCAGGGTATAAAGATGATGATTGTAGAAACATTATAATAGAAATGTTTCTGCCGACTGCTGTATTTATCCAGAAAAGAGTAAACCCAATGACCCAAATCATTTTGATCTGCTAACGGTGAAAAGATGTTAAACAAATATTGTGGGCGCATTTGTGGGCACCGTTTTGATCTTTTAACGGTGAAAAGACGTTTAAACAATATTGTGGGCGTTTGTTGCCACCGTATGGGACCCAAAATTTCACAGATGCTGATACTGTATATCTTCCTTGATATTTTTGTCCCATGAATCTGCATTTCTTTGACAAAAAAAAGGAAGGCCAACTAAACTGACATTTACCTGAAATTTAGCAGGGTAATTGATATTCAACCACGCTTTCATCCATGGATCCGTGTCTTTCAAGGCAATTCCTCCAGCTGGGATTGACCACAATAATTCCCTGGGTTTGATGCGGTTCTCATGGACTACGTATACCGTCAGATTAGCCAGCTTGGAGTTCACGTGGTACCAGAATGTTAGCAGCGTGTTCGGAGCGTCCATGCTGCCCTGCACCATCGGCGTATACATTCTTGCCATCGTGCTGCCTTCACCAATTGCACGAGCAAAGAAACCATCTGTGCAAGGAAAATCAACACTCAGAAAATAAACACAAGTAATCCAATAGGATGTACAGACAACTAACTGTACATACGTGAATGTTTGATATAAGTATTCACTCTTAAGTGGTGAAGGGCAAGCCCAATCTCTCGACCAAAATCATTGACATTCATGATTAATTTGCGGTCCCCGCTGCGATATTGGATTCGATTCACCCTGCTGATCCCAGCTTGCTCGGTGGCCAACCGGTATGGCATCTGCACTAGTAAGCAGGAGGTCGTAGGTTCGAATCCCACCTTAGCCAGCGCAATATTTTGTGTTCATGTCATCCACGTCGGTGAATGGTAATCCCAATTTGCATATTAAGTGGAATAGTCCATTAAGGTATTTACAAGGCAGCGTTTAAACTACTCATAGAAACGGACCCGACGTCGAGGAAATGTCTCCGGTGCTTTCAGAACTTCGAATTCACAAAGCGTCCATCTCGAAAAGAGATACATGTGTTGATATGGTGTGCATGGTATGTAGACCCCTTACGATCGATCGTAACTCGATTTTTGAAGGATAACCCATCGCTGGAGGGCATATCCTACGCAGGTCTGCAATTGTATCACAAGTCCTGTGATTGATTGTAAGTTATGATACGTTTGGTGAAATCGACCCCAATGAACTGTAGGGTCTTATATGCTTGATTAATTGTATCCATTGTGGTACGTCTTGGCTCTTGCCCTCACTAACCCTACCTCCAGAATGATCTTCATCTGGTCCGACCGTCAATACCCCAGTCTGTGTTCTTGTCCATTCTACCGTCACCTCGGACTCGGAATCGGCCGTCTCTGTCTCCCACTTGCACAGTGCGAGGGACAGGAAGGAACATTGGATATCAGTCGTCTGGTTCTCATGAGGGTAGATTCCTGGAGGTCAGACAAGGGAGGGATTTGGTTATCAGTATATCGTGGACGCAAAATGGCGCCTTTGCTTGGAGGATGTTGAGGCACCTGTTAGGTTTGTGCCTGGCACGCCTAGAGCAAAGATACAGAGCTCCTTTCGGCTCATCAAAAAAAAAAAGACTCCATGCCAGTCCCTGCTAATGTCTACCCCTCAAATCAAAGCCTGAAATATATACCCCTTAAGTTCCCATCAGTTCCATATTATTTAATGGTAATATCATACTTTGGTTTTTGTCAAAGAAAAACAGATTCGTGGGCAAAAATATCAAGAAAGATACAGTAACAGTCATCTGTTAAATTTCCAGTCCCCTATACGGTGCCCACTTTTTGAGAAAACAGTGAAAAACGTCCACGGCATTTTTAAAATTTGTTCACATGATTTTTGATCTTCCAAAGGTCGAAATTGTTTTTGGTCAGTTGGTTTTACTCATTTTTGGATAAACACAGCATTTCAAGCAATAACTTCAACGGTATGTTTCTACCATCACCATCTCTACACCCTGTAAGTTATAGGTAAATCCTTGAAAATGTCTGTTTCTGTATGCTACCAAAGTATGATACTACCTTTAAACACAACAACGAACAATCATGACATACAATAATTAGGAACTACGCTATGACTATACAAAAATCCAATATTGAGAAAGATCGAATAAATTGTGTATTTCTTCCAATTATTAATCAGACATGAACACAAATGGACAAACCAACCTGCAGTTGATACTGCACGTCCCATCAGACAAAATATTACAAGCAATATGTATCCAGTCGACATTGTGGCCACTCGCTGATAACTGTATAGTATTGTGTGCTCTTGTTCGCTCTTTTTACCGTTTATGCCAATAATGCGTGGATTGAATGTACAGTGCGAGTTGATAAATGATATTAATTAATCTGATCTGATTCCAAAGTGCACTGGGCGATAAGCGTGGATGCCGTTCAAAGACAGTGTGGTCATTATGAAAACAATATACCGTTACGCCCAATGTCAATAGTTTTTTCTGTGGCGTGATATCGTCCACCATTAGTGACTAGGCTCTCGCGTATAATGGGTGCATTCGTTTAGCTCCCCCGGTCGACACCAGTCAACCTCGTGTCTCCATTCTCTCGCTTGTTTTGTGCAGTAAAACACGACCATTCCCAGTAAAGGCTGACCCGGGGGGAGCTAAACGAATGCACTCAAAATTGAGGATGAATCGGGGAAAATTTTCTTGAGTCCGTTTTAGACAACGACGAATATCAGAAGGCCAGTTCATGGAGCTGTTCAGCACAAAAAAATTGCTTAGCACAAAATGTATTGCTCAATAAAACAAACCACCACTACAACGGACATCTGATATTATGGTCAGCGAACAAAAGCCAATACACTACATAACACATTTGGTTTGTAATCCTGTTTTATTAAGACAGGAAATTTCATGGTTAGCGAATATGTGTGCTAATTAAGCAGGGTCGTTGAAATTGACCTCAGGTCGGAATTGCTTTCACAGATTTTCATTGAGCAAACGTTTTTTTTGTGAGGCAAATGTAGAAAGTCGATCGAGGGTACATGATTCTGTATACAGAATCTATTCAAATGTGCCACCATGATTTGACTCGATGTATTTTGTATAATACGGAACTGCCTGTGTACTGAACACACGGAAGATGTTATCAATGATCATTATCAGTTACAGTATGTCTCAGTTTACGATTACTTGGGCTCACGTGTAGATCACAATGATCTCATTGTGTATGTATTACTGTTGTTGTTGTTGTTGATGATGTTGTTGATGTTATTGATGTTGTTGTTGTTGTTGTCGTTGTTGTTGTTCATGTTGTTCACAGTTGTTGTTGTTGTTCATGTTGTTATTAATGTTGTTGTTGATATGCTGTTTATGTCGATGCCGTTGTTGTTGATGTTGTCGTTGTTAATGTCGTTGATGTTGTTGTTGTTGCCGTTTGTTGTTGTTGATGTTGTTGATGTTGTTGTTGTTGTCGTTGCCGTTGTTGTTGTTTGTTGTTAATGTTGTGTTGTTGTCGTTGTTGTTGTTGTGTTGTTGTTGTTGTTGTTGTCATTGTTGTTGTCGTTGTTAATGTTGTTGTTGTTTTCGTTGCCGTTGTTGTTGTTGTTGTGGTTGCTGTTGTTGATGTTGTCATTGTTAATGTTGTTGTTGTTGTTGTTGTTGTCGTTGCCGTTGTTGTTGTTGTCGTCGTTGTCGTTGTTAATGTTGTTGTTGTTGTCGTTGTTGTCGTTGATGTTGTTAATGTTGTTGTTGTTGTTGTTGTTGTTGTTGTTGTTGTTTGTTGTTGTTGTTGTCGTTGCTGCTGCTGCCATTGCTGTCGTTGTTGTTGTTGTTGTTGCAATTGTTGCTGTTGTTGTCTAACTTACCCTTTTTTCACATATAGGCTGAGTATCGTCCCCCATGCATTCGCACGTGAATCCATCAGCTACCTGGGTGCAGGTACCTCCGTTTAAGCAAGGATAGGTGGCGCACAAGTCAATACCTATCATCCCAACAACATAATTAAAGTCACTTTACTTCGACGAGATAAAGCAATTTTGTTTGAAAACTATACGTAACTTGATTTTCAAATGTTCTCAACTTGCTCTAAAATGAGCGATTTCTACCATATTAATAATAAGTCAGTTTCTTTCAAAATGGTGAACGGAACTCTAGTGTTTATGTAATCTTTAACGACAAATTTAGGACTTTTTGGTAGCCGTTGTACGTGCTCTTTTGTAAGAGTTGACTCATTTGGTCCCGGAAGTGCAGTGAAACAAATAATCTACACCTGGAGACTGCTTCGTGCCTTTGTCGTGTCTATAGAAAACAGGAAGATAATGCTACTAACAGTAAGTATCATAATTTACCTGCACAGTCATTCCCTATGAAACTGACGTCATCAATGGCTATGTCACCAAGGTTACCGTCACCTCGAATTCCCTGAAATGCAATCTAAAAGAAAGGAGACAAGATTTGTGACTACATTGGTTCAGAATAACCATTTCCGAAATAAGTTATGAATCACTCGGAAAAGAAATGCAGATTTATGTGAACATTTTACAGATGACTGTTACTGTATCTTTCTTGATATTTTTTATATCAAGGAAAAGAAACGCTCACAGTTTTTAAAGTCTTTTTATCGTTATGTTTGATGAAGACCAAAATTTACTTGGGTCATTGATTTCACTCATTTTTGGATAAACACAGCATTACAGGCAGAAAAGCTTTACTGGTATGTTTCTACCATCACCATGTTTATACCCTGCACGTTATAGGTAGATCTGTGAACATTTCTGTTTTGGTATGCTACCAAAGTACGATATACTATCTTAAAGGTAGTATCATACTTTGGTTTTTGTCAAAGAAATACAGATTCAGGGGCAAAAATATCAAGGAAGATACAGTAAAAGTCATCTGTGAAAATGTCAGTCCCATACGGTGCCAACTTTTTGAGAAAACAGTGAAAAACGGCCACAGTATTTCTTAAGTCTTTTCTCTTTTATTTTTGATCTTTTAAAATATCAAAAAGATTTTCGGTCGTTGCTTTATTAATTTCTGGATAAATACACCATTTCAGGAGGAAATATGTTAACGGTATAGGTTTCTACCAGCATCATCTTCATACCCTGTAAGTTATACGTAAATCTGAGAACATTTCTGTTTTGGTCTCTTACCAAAGTATGATGCAACCTTTAAAGGTTTCATGGAGTCTGATTAGGGGCACATTATTTAAATTGTATGCATTATTCATTTAATTATAACTTTGAAGCTGACCATGTATTTCCCAGTGACGTTTGACAGGTCAATTTCATGCCTCTTCCATTCGTCCTCACTCGTCAGACTGACACTGTGCCCTTGGTTCCCCACCAGAACGTTCAGTTCCCCGATATCCGTTCCGAAGGCATGATAGTAGAACTCCAGCGTACAAGCACCTCCTGGAACCTTGTAATACTCCAAGCTGTATAAGACTGCAGCCTTCTCCTCCTCGGGTCGGGTTCCCTCAATGAATAAATAATGACCTTCAAGAAAATCAAAGACGATTCAAAAGAAAGTGCCAATTAAAGGGATGGTACAGAACTGGTTTTTGCGACAAAACCGTTGCTGACAGTGAAAGCACATTATATAATCCATCATATACCTTAAATGACAAACCTGTAGACGTTGAGGTCAATCAGCCATCTGGGTCACGAGAAAATAGTGAAAACCCGTGTACAGAGAACTGTAAACATTTCAACGGAAGAATAAAACGCTTCAAAGCGATTTATTCCAATCGGAAAATCGTTTCATTTATTTCTCAACGAATGTGGCCTTTCAGACAAAAACATTTCATGGGATGTTTTCTCCTATCATCACCATTATACTGTGTAAGTTTTATGTGAATCTGTGATCATGAAGTGTATTTTGTCTTACCAATTTCTGTACCATCCCTTTAAAGGTTAACCGTTGCAAGTCTAGATTACTAGTTCAATCGTTTATTAATAAAATAATAATGAATATTACGTTTACCGGGAACGGGTCATTATACTTTCTCATTGGGTCGTGCACAAACTTCCTCTATTAAAATATGGACAGAACAAAAAGGTGTCTTTAATTTGCAGATGTCTCCCAAATGTTCACTTTTAGACGCTAAAGTGTCTCCATAAGGGCGCACCTTTTTAATTCTATGGTTCTCATTTCCGACCGACCCATATTTTGGGCTCCGACCGAAGAAAAAAAAACCCTTTTTTTGCCGCCGACCCTGTCCAGAATGACATATAAATAAAAAAAAAAAAATCTAGAATTTCGGGAGACAAATTTTGCCAATAGGCCTAATGCCTACATTTTGTACTCACTAAACACACACTGTCCACTGTCAAAACATTCGTGAGTTGTATGGTGCAAACTAAGCTGAAGCAAAAAAACATCGTTCGGCCAACTTGGAGCAGGATGTCTCGGAGGACTTAGAATTTACGCGCCTACCAGAGGTCATTTTTGCCCAAAGATAAGTTTTATTTTATTTTACTTTCTATCACAGAAATAATAATAATAAAAAAAAGAAATATTCAAACGAGTTTACAGTGAATACAGTGAACATTTCTCATCATATTCTTTATGTTTTTGTGTATTCAGCCAGATTTTTTTTTCTACCAAACTTTTTTTTTTTCGACCGACCGACCCTCCCTCAAGGTGAAAAAGAAATGAGAACCATATAATGGGAGACTTTGGAGAACCGGTCTTCAAGTCAACAGCGCACGCGCACGCACGCGCAATACAACGCGCGCATGCTCAAAATTGCTCAATTATGGTTTGCGCGTGCGCTGTTGACTCAAGGCCGACTCTCCAAAAAGTCTCCCATTAAATGGGGGCGCCCTAATATGCACTATAGATAAATTGTATAACGCCGGTGGTGCATTATCATTATCCCAGCCTGGTCATTGGGCTACATTAACATTCCTGAAACCATCTCAACTCTATGGGGAGTATAAAGTGCAGACAAAGGCTAATCAAGGATTGAGGCCATCAAGAAGTTTGTCATCAGGAACATCGTGGAGGCCGGTGCTGTCCGTGACATCCAGGATGCCAGCGTGTACGAAGTGTACTGCAATGCCCATCTAAGCTGTATGCTAAGCTTCATTGTCAATTTACACCAGGGGGAAGAGAATTAAGAATGATTATGGGATAAAGCATCTTGTTCAAGGATGCAGGCACCACTAACCCATGGCTGGATTCGAACCCACAATCTGTAGATTGACCACAAGATCTTAGAATACGACACGCCAGACCACTAGGCCACGGATCTATATGAATGGACAATCATCTTATGATATTTTGACGATTGACATTTTATCTTTGGTATAGTTTATGATACAAATTAAAAGTTGATTATAGCAAAAGTATACTGAAACGAAAGAAAAGACAAATTTACTTATTTCTCGTCTAAGGCTACACCTTTAGAACCAGAACCAATAGGCGTAATTATTCGGCAACTTCATACTTACCGTTCTTTCCATCTCCTAAAGTGTGATCAAATAGCGGTCCCGTATCGAGAGAGGGCGTTTCACCTCTCTGTCTGGTCCAATCAAATTCATCGACCGAACCATCTGTCACCTCGGCCTGGTAGAAGTGACAAAGGTCGCCGTAAATGCTGCCCTCAAAGTCGCAGGTTTTCAGAAGTTCTGGCAAGTAAAAACAAAATTGCGAATAATGGTGATTATTATTCATATTTAAAGGCTCACTTCTTTCAACAATAATACTACGAATATTAATTACATGTATTTTACTTGAAGAGTGTTTTATCAATGGAAACAATGACAGAGAATTGATTCAATATAAGAATGTCGCTATTGTTGGAGAAAACACAAATAGTGTTCCTATGCCTTGAAACAAGACCAAATGATCTCTTTGCATAACACACGTGACTTTTGGTTTACTTACGTCCAGTTCGCATTACGACATCATCCAAACCAATGTAGACGCTTTCGTTGCGGCTGTTCATTTGAGCTTCGAAGGCAAGCTGAAAAATAATCGAACCTATTAGTCTAAAAGAAACGAACGCATGAAACTGGAATACGAATACTAATACTTCGAGATCGGGTTAAGAATCGAATTATTGCTATTGATAGTAAGTAATCGATAACAGTGTCAGACACTGGAACTTCGAATGAAGTAACTTAGACTAAACTACATGTACATACAGAACTTAAAAATTACATTTTGCCATAATTATAATCATAAATTATGTTTTTGTAACTCATCATGCAATGAATTTTTCTGTTTAAAATTTTCCTGACCTGAAAAAAAAAATGCAGGGTGCATTTTAATGGCTCAAAAAAAACAACAACCGAATTTGAAACTGTCCGAATTTTGCCTGATCGTGAAACTGACGAAGACTCAATTTTTAACGAATGAAACGGTGTAAGTGTAGTAAACAATGGCATCCAAAATATCCGAAACCCAAATTATAAACGAATAGCACAGCGAAAATCACCTGGAACTTTGCTGGATAATTGATGGTCATCCTAGCCAGCAGCCAGGCGTCTCCCCTGCCCAATGACACGCCGTCCCCGGGCAGGGACCAGACTGTCGTCATGGGCTTGGTCCGATCTTCGTGGACTATCTTCACGGTAAGGTTTGCCGCGTTGGAGCCGATGTGATACCAGAAGGACAGCACCGTGACAGGGGCATCTCGGCTGCCCTGGGCCATCGGGGTGATCAGCCGTGCTACGGCACCGTCATGCCCAGTCGCTGCGGCGTAGTACGAATCTTTAAGTCATTGGATTAAAAGTTTCATTAGATTAGTCCAGGGGGCGGATTTAGCCTTCAGAAAACAGGGTAGACTGTACCCAAGTCGTTCGAAGTCGCAGTGATGTCTCTTCTTTCACGCGACTCTCGTGAAACCGATCTATTTTCTCGCGAGACTCCTGGCTGCGGTGAGATTTCGGCTCTCGGGGTTTCAAGTGGTCCCGAGAGCCGAAATCTTGCCGCAGCCAGGAGTCTCGCGAGAAAGTAAAGAGTGGTTTCGCAAGAGTTGTGTGTAACAGGAGACGATCAACGTGACTTCGAACGACTTGGCTCCAAGTCTAAAAACAGGGGGGTTAAAAATCAAAAAGTGCCATTAATTTCCAGGAAATCAAGTCCTAAACTGAGTCGCAATCATGAAGAAAGTTGGCCTGAAAAACTTACCGAGGGACGTGTAATGGCACGGCCTCCAATTGGTCGTTTACAAAACCGTCAGAAGACTTGTTGTCGAGATTTTAGTTCGAATTGCAGGGCATGAAATTATCAATTATGGCAAACAATCAAATAACAGGTGCGAACAATGGTTTGAAAAATGACAGTAAACAATGATTTAGTTAAACGGTGCAATTTTGTTCCATTTTAGATAAATAATAACATGGTTCTGCGGCTGTGTTGCAACTGCCCACAAATCCCCCTCTAGATCCGCCACTGTAGTCTCAATTTGAAGATTGGTAGTCCAATATATGGTGGCGCAGGAGGGACATCGCACATCACAAATATCTGCAAACATATTTGTGATGTACGACAGTCGTACATCACAAATATCTGCAAACATATTTGTGATGTACGATGTTTGCAAATATTTGTGATGTGCAAACATCGCACATCACAAATATCTGCGCATATATTTGTGATGTACGACGAATCGCACATCACAAAAATATGCGCACATATTTGTGATGTACGATGTATCGCACATCACTAATATATGCGCACATATTTGTGATGTACGACGAATCGCACATCACAAATATCTGCAAACATATTTGTGATGTACGATGTATCGTACATCACAAATATGTGCGCACATTTTCTTGGTGTGTTTTTTCAAGAAGCTGAAGGGTCTCATATTGAGCGTAGTCTGGTTTCCGACCATGCAGTCTCGTGGGACCTTATATCGAAGATAGCCCAAAGCGTGTGTAAGGAGAAGAGCAAATATGTTTGCTCTTGCATTAATTCAAGCAGAATTTGCACATTCTGTTCATCCAGTTGCCTGGTGGAAATTTCTTCGGCTGAAGCATGCAATTTCGCTCGAACAATTTTGTCCTTAATGTTCTGTTGTCGTTTATAAGCCAAAAAGGGGGGGGGGGTGAGGGGAAGAGGTTTTGGAGCAAAGCATTATCGCTTATCAAGTGCCAATGTTTTAATACTAATAGTGCACTTTTGAGAGAGGAGTGACGGATTTGTGGGTAGAAAGGCAGGACAAAGACGAGTGGTGGAGTCAATGTGATTTTACCGATATTCAAAGGGTCACCCAACGGAGAATGTCTGTGATCAAAAGTGAAGCGGTATAAGTTGTTCTAATTTCCCTCCTGTTCCTATCCTGCCAGCTCTACACGAACATATAAATATGGTTGTTAACATTCCTCTTCAGTTATGTAAGACGGACAGACACCGTTACCTCTCTCTGTCTAGAGTAACAATTCACAACCCCATAACATAAACAACGAGAGGAGTATCGATAACCATGTTGTCT